>CM077237.1:21732294-21772294 GCA_039654775.1 Spinibarbus caldwelli
TTTTGCAATGAACTCAATTGAGAGTCTAGTTGAGAACCTCCTGAGTGACTTCCAAATTGGTCACAGTTGACAGCAAGGCAGCTCAGTAGCTTTTGGAACAGAGCTATTTTGTATGTTATGTATGCATGCAAGACCATATGTGGCCTAATAGTGTGAGAACAAACAATCTAAAGTCTCATATGACAACAGGTTAACTGGGCTTTTCAAGTGGACACTGGGCTACAAGTTTGTGGCTGTAACTAAATCCTGTCATCTGAGGCTCGTGCAGCCGTTTTAGGTGTATTTGTGGTGTGGGGATTCCCCATTCTCCTCAGAGGTGTAGGATGAAAGAAATAAGACAGCCTTTGTGGACATCTGAAATCCAATACTATGACCCACACACAACCGCACACGTGCTCACACGTACAAACACACAAACTTTCACAAATATCCTAAAGCCTGAAAACATGATCCTTCAGCACCTTCTGCACACACACGCGCAATCTTGTGGCTTCGACTTTGAGTATTTTTTTTTGTGCCTAAGGACATAAAGAGTAATGGTGAAGGTTAGCGAATATAACAGGCATTAGGTTTTGGAGAGGGCCTTATGACACGGCAGGTGTGGAGATGAAACTCAAGCCACCCGTGGTTTTTTTTGAAAAATGCAGGATAGCAGCAGGAAGAGATTCATAAAATTCATTCCATCTGAACAATTTAGGGATATTTAATCTAACTGTGTGTCACTGGATAACAGTGCATTTATTAAAGATTCACTGATATTTTGCAATAAACTTATAAGTGGTGACATGTTATGGCTGAATATAATATTAATTAACTATTTAAATTTTATAACATAATTATACATTAATTACTGGCCATACATCACTATTATAAATATTATAAATTCTAAATAAAAATTATACATTTATATGCAATGCTTAATATATATACTTAAAAGAGAAAAATTTTTAAAAAGAAAACACCAAAAAGTATAAATAATATCAGAATATCAGAACATAAACATCAAATATCTGCAAACAGCAATTGATTAAAATATATAAAATATAGGCCCGATATTTTGTGCATCTCTAGTATTTATATAATGTTGGACAAATAGTTTTTATTTATTTGTTAATTTTATGGCTTGCTTTGTTTTCAAACCAGCATTGTAATGGTTGCACCATTTTTATTCATCAAAAAAGACTTTATAATACACCAAGACCACTTTGTAACACAAATAGAGCCTCAAAAATACTAGACATGGTATGAATGAAGAGGACGTGATGGAAGCTACTATGCTGCATGGGCCAACCGCAAGTCCATGGAAACCTTCAAATTGAAAACGTGTACATTTACAGCCAATGAAGTTTTAAAGAAGAATGGACCACGAACTTGTGTGTATATGGGCTTAAAGTGTCTGAAAAGACTGTGAGAAACAGATATTTATTTCTGGTCGCCATCTGTTTGTTCCACATGGAGGAACGCAGAATGACGGCTAAGAAAAGGCCAAAACAAGCCGGTCTTTTCAGCGCCTCGGAAATGTGACGCAGGAGAGAGAACTGCTCCTTCCCCTGCTTCTGTGAGTCCGAGAACAGGGTCCAAACTCCATTTAGACCCCTGTTTACCTAAGAGATGAGCTTTTGGACACATCCATTCATAGGTCTCCTCTCTTTATCTGGTCATGAATATTCCCATAATCCTTTGGCCCCTGTCCCAGTAGCCTCCTTTTTTGGGAGGTGTGGGGTGCCTTTCTCTCTTTCAGGATTCCTCCTCAATCCCTTCTTTGAAAGGGGCTCTCGCCTGATCTCCACATGAAATGATATCTCTTTCACTCCCACTCTTGCGGGCCTCTAAGCCTCCTGGGCCGGAGCGGCAGAAAGCTGGAGAAAGCCCTTAATTGACCTGTAATTAGACTGTGAAACAGTGTGGCCGTGGAGAACAGAAGGACGAGGAAGAAAGCGAGAGTCAGGGCACGGAATACCGCCAAGGAGATGGAGCTGCAAGGAGCTGAAGAGAAACTCAATCCCTTTTGATATAAATGGTGGCCTTCGGTATTTGCCATCAAGTAGCACAACCGTTAATAGGGAAAATGGCAAAGAAATTAAAATGTGGCAACAGCCTTTTCAGCAGCTCACGTTTCCCACCGCGCCTTCCCGGAAACAAGACGACTGAAAACGGTCTATGGTCAAATTAGTGTCACGTCAGGTGTGAATAAGACAGAACTCTGAGATAAAGCTTCTCAAGCAGCAAAAAGACAACCAGAGAGGTTGTTCTCACACAAAAATGTAGCTCCAAAGATATTTTGAAAAACGTTTCAACTGTTTTTGTTCATTCAATGGAAGTCAATGGGGTCCAAGTTTTGAGCAAATGAAGGTGAGTAAATGATGACAATTTTCATTTTTGGGTGAACTATCCCATTAATGGAACTTCACGCATCTGAACATTCACACAGGAACACCTACCAGTGAACACGGCAAACTGAAGAGACAAAAGTGATGCATCACCCATGGAAAACAGTGTTTCCACATTTCAGCTCTCCAAGTTATCTCTAAAACATATGTCCATAAGGAGGAGAGGAACCACAGCCGGAGATCTGCGTGGAGAACCTCAGGGTTCAACACAAGGGTAGCTTCCAGCTTACCTCAGAAAACAGGCTTATTTGAGTGTGTGAAATCTTACACACCACCAGTTAAAGATGAAGTGTGTAATTTTTTTATGTTAAAACACTTTCCTCATCACAGCCTAAAATGCAGAGACAACTAGTAAACCAACAGGAGGCTAATTTCCCAGAAACAACTTTCATTGGCATGACTGGCTGAAAATGTCATTCTTTACGAAAAATTGTCACATATATTCCTTTTATCTAAATAAACCACTTTTTTCCAGCATTTTTACTTCTAGATCCACTTATTAGAATTACATATTCTAATATGTAACCACATTCCATAAAGCTATGCTAATTGTCAGAATTTGGTAATGCAACCACAATGTAAAACACACCACATTACTGATAGGGATGCATGATAAATTTGCAAAAAAATAATTAATCGAAATGGATATATTACAGGGCTAGTCCACCCAAAAATTTAAATTTTGTCATCATTTACTCAACCTCATGTCATTCCAGACCTAAATACAATTTTCTGCAGAACATCGGGTAACCCTTTATGGTAACACTTTATTTTAAGGTGTCATAATACAGAGTAATTACCTAATTAAGTACTTAGTAATAGCCGTTGTACTTACATGAAACAAAATGTACTTACCATGTAACAAAGTTATGGAAAAGCCTGTAATTACAGTTTGTAATTATGTAGATGTAATAGGCAGCTACTGTTATACATATGTAACAGGCCGAGTCTGTTACACAGCTACTTGTACACTTAAGTACAATCTTGATACACTTTATTTTAAGTAGCTTTTGTTTGTGTAATATTATGTAATTGTAATGTAATTAGAAATGTATTACATGTATTTTAGCTGTGTACTGGTGGGTTAAATCAAACTAAGGTGCAGCTAGATAAAGTGTACAGTACAGATACACATGAAGTACACTTAAGTACAATCTTGATACACTTTATTTTAAGTAGCTTATGTCTGTGTACTTACATTTATAATTATGTTGTATAAAGTCTGCAACACATATATAACAAACTTTTGGTTACATAAGTAGCTGTGTAACAGACTCGGTCTGTTACATATGTGTAACAGTAACTGCCTATTACATGTACATAATTACAAACTGTAAGTACAGGCTGATCCATAACTTAGTTACATAGTAAGTACTTTTTGTTGCATGCAAGTACATCGGCTACTACTAAGTACTTAACTAGGTAATTACTCTGTATTATGGACATCTTAAAATAAAGTGTTACCCACTTTATTTTAAGGTGTCCTTGTTACACAAGTTACATGTACATACTATTACAATAACAATAAATTATGTATAATTACATGCAAGTAAGAAGTAACCCTAAATCAAACCCTAATCCTAACCATACCATACAGTAAATACATGTAGTAAATTAATATTACTCAGTTCTAAAATGTATAATTACACTGTAACAAGGACACCTTAAAATGACACCTTAAAACAACACTGGAGCACACTGACTACCAAAAAAAAACCCTGACACATTTCTCAAAATATCTTCTTTTATGTTCCAAATAAAAAAGGCATTTATTAGTTACTGGCCATAACATCAAAATAATAATCATCTGATTGGTATTGGTTATGTTTTCATCAGGATTTTACAAGTAATGAACCACACAGACTTTGTAACATTCATCTCAACATACCCAGCAGTCAGAACCTTTGAACAACATCTGATGGTGCAACTAATGGGAATTTTCTCTTCACTTTCCCCTTAGGCTGCGTGAGAGACTCTTGCTTATGAGAGCTGTGCAGACAGCATCATGTCAACCCAGGTGTATGCTGAACTCCTCACCTCCCCTTCACAGCCTCCTTCCAGCCTGGCCTCCAATAAGCATTTAATTACAGGGCTTTGGGACAGGTAAGACAGGGGCAAGTCAAGACAAGACGTGGAACAGCCAGAAAACAGTCAACCGGACAATAGACGGCCGTCCCTCTATTAGCATTTGAGACCAGAAGTTACCCATGCTGAAAATGAACGATCTCATAACTGCATGTCAGTCACCATAAAGATCCAACTTTGACCCTGCACTTGAAATTGCAGGTGGCCACATTTGGTCTCAATCCAACACAGAATTCTATGCAGCACTGATGGTCATCTTAAAGTGATATTTCACCCAAAAATGAAAATTCTGTCATCATTTACTCACCCTCGTGTTGTAAGTGCAAATCTTTTTTTTTTTTAGTGTTGTTTGTCCATGCAATGAAAGTCAATGGGGAACGACTTCAACTTGGACTTCAACTTTCATTATAAGGACAAAAATACTCAAAGTATTCTTCAAAACATCTTATTTTGTGTTCTAAAGAAGAAATCAGGTCATACAGGTTTGGAACTACACTGAGGGAGATTAAATGACAATTTTCATTTTTTGGGTGAACTATCGCTTTAACCCCACTTGTATGGAACCTGATCTGGCTGAATATTACACTCATTCTAACCGGCTAATGTGTGTGCAGAAATCCATTGAGACTTTTCATCAGATCCTGATTTAATGGATCATTAGGTGGGAAAACATATTTACTGATGGATGTTGCACACTGGTTATGGGTTCAACTTTAGGACTCAGAATTTAAAAGAGAAAACACACACTTTGTTGCCGAGGTTCGCAGAATGCATTAAAGTGATGCCGGGACTGAAATTATAGCTTTAGTAAATCCCTTCTTTTAACTACAAAGTGAACAAAGACATGATAAAGGAGCAGCACTATGTCATGCAGTGTCATCGCGACTGGGCCAGAAGGTGAGGCATTGCAACAAGTGCTCTATTTTTACTCGGCGAGGAAGGAAATGTATGGTTTTCCTATTACCTCATAACAGACTATCTGACAGATAGATGTATAGTGCGGTGTGCGGAGGTTTTGAGAACAGCCTTGCAGGAGACCGAATGACAACGGGACTCGATCCTGCTGACCCCAGAGGCACTTTTTGTGACGGGACGAATGGCGAAATGGAAATGCAAATAGTCCGGTTCATTTCCCACTCATTTGACTTCCACTTCCCCAGGTTTGAAGGCAGGGTGAAGGTAAAAGCGAGAAGAGGGAAAATACTTCCTTCACTGGGACGACGAGTGTTGAGAGATTTATATGTGTGGAGCAGGACCTTTGAGAGCACTTGGATGGGGTGACGGGGATGCGTTGGTGGGAGTGGGCGGCCCATTATCAGCTTGCATGGGAAGAGTGGGGCTACAAGCCAGCTTCGGGGGAGAATGGGGCTCGCTCCAGCTGTTTTAGAGATGGGAGCGGTTTCCTCTCGGCCTGAAAGAAAGGCATAATCGTCTTTCTGTCACTGGAGGGGCAGGCCAAAAATATGCTTTTCACATCAGAGCGATGGGGTGCAGGGAATATGGTGGGAGCGTGTGAGAAAGAAGAGGCGAGGGTGAGAAAAGGAAAAACACAGAAACTGGCTACAGATGAAAGGCAAGTGCATATAGCTCTCCATAAATTGATGAGTGACATCCTAAAGTGTGCCGTTTTTGTTGAATATAAATTCATTGGTTCGGTTTTTGTATATATCTTTGCTGAACCAAACATTCATTTGCATAAATCAATAAAAACAAGTTTTCATGTCAATACAGGGCTCAAAAATAAGAATGACTCAATGGTTGCCAGCTGAAGGGATCACAATAAGTGCTCTTTATGGAGTTACATTATAGCTGTATGACTTTGTACTGCTATAAGTTAAGAATAATAAAGTTTATTAAAAAAAAAAGGGGGTCAAAAAATATTATAAATAAATAAATACACAAATTATTTCAACAGATTAATGAGAACCAAACAACTGCCTATTTTCACATTCTAAACCTAAAAACAAAAACATTAAAAAAAAATTGCTTAATTCATTAAACATTAACTAAAATAAAGTAAAGTATAAAAAATGTAAACTTATTTTTTCAGCTAGTTACAGAGGAAACATTATCATTTGTGTTTGGTTTAAGTTGAAGTAATAAAATAAAACTAAAACTAAAAACCTAAACTTAAACTTTTAAACTTAGTTTAAAAAAAACATTGACATTAAAAAATAATCATCATAATTACAAGAACACTACAAAGATTAATATTTCAACAAAATAAAAAAAAATTAAAATAAAACTTAATTCAAAACAAAATGATACACTTGTTATTAACATTTTCTAAACATATAGATGATTATTTCTATAGTTCAGCTCTTTGATGAAACCATCTACAGTCCAGCCAGCTGTGCAACATTAAGAGCTGTGACGACACTCACAGGATCAACATTTCACACCTGAGTTGCACCATATGCACCATAAATTTCATATTCCAAGCTCTAGATAAACCAATAAAATGCCACAACATACAGTAAAGGGAATGATTAGATAGAGGACAAAGAGAGTGAGAAAGAAAGACGCTGTAAAGAGGTGGTACACCAGCTTCTGTGGTGACCTAACGCCTCATGCAAACACAATTAAACCCTGTGTATACAGACCTCAGGGGCAGTAACAGTACATCACTAAGCAAGGAAAAAAAATGGAGGAGCGCTTTTCATTCAGCACTAAAACTGGTTTCCACGTCATCCTTTCACAAGGGAGACAAAATGATGCAAAGGTGATGAGGGGGAGTGTGAGGCTGAACCTAAGAGCGTTTCTTAAAGACGGGGCTGCACAACACTGAGCTAGTTTAACATCCTTATAATCCTGAAGCAGGTGAAACTGTGGAGAAGCTGTAAACTAAAATTAGGGGTGGGTGATAATATCAGATAATCGACTTTAATTGAGCCTCATTTTAATGAACAAACAATGGTTTTTAAATCTCACAATCGAATCAAGATCTTGTGAATCGGAAATTGAATCTAATCATAAAATCTATGTTAATACAAAGCCCTACCTCCAATGATGTGAGGTTTTTGAACTTTTCAGAATGAAGTTTTTTTAAATTGACAATACAAATTCTAACTCTTGTAAAATTCATGGCCTAATGTATGCATAGACCTGTCATTGTTAAACCAATTTACAACCCAATCTGTCTCAGTTATTCTCACAATTCTCACAAACAAAACAAATTAACACAAAACAAAAATCAGATTCCAAAATTAAAGCTAAATAAATAAAAATAAAAACAAAGAATAGAAAAAAAAAAATAAAAGTAATGGATTCCTAAAATGAAAAAAACAAAAAAAAAAAAACACACACACACAAAGTAATGAATTCCAAAAATGACAAATAAAATAATACAACAATACAAAAATAAAGTAATGGATTCCAAAAACAAATAAATAAAAATAAAATAATCTCTCTCATATAAACTTTCCTAAAACTTAACTAAATTACTTCAACTGTCCATGTACATGTTGTAGACATGTATTGCTGCTGCAGGGATGCAAGTTTGACACCCCATAAAAAGTTAGAGTAATGCTCAAAATGTGGAAAAAACACCCACATTTCGGTTGCCATGTCTCAAAGGCTAATTTTTGAGTGCTTGAGAGCCTTTAAAAAGCCTAAAAAAGAAGTACCTAAAAAATAATTACTCTGGCTGTTTACACATCAAGTTTCCAACATTAAATTAAAACATAAAAAAACAATTTAATAGAAACTAAAAGCCAAGTCTATGACTGTTATACAGATTGACAAGAGAGGGAGCCATATACACCCTGAATTGCTGTAATTGAACTGAGTCTATTAGGTAAATCACAGACTCATAAAGCCGTCCTGACGTGCCTGCAGTTGCATATTAGCAATTTAGGCAGAGTTCCAGCAGAGGCACAGTGCCATACAGCTGCCCTGGCACAGCGTACGCACACACGACACATCACCCACAAGGCAGCAGCCACGGTAACAAGCCTGAATGCAGCCATCTTGCACATCTAATCCCACGCATTCCCGCTCACTCACACACACACATGCACAATACCCAAGTGTGAAACCAGAGCAGCTCACTGCCTGCCTGCCTGCAAGTAAGGGCAAATCGCTCTTAACACCAGACTTTGCCCCAAGGGGTAAATTTTTTCTCTTTGTTAAGGGAAGTGCCCCTGTCCTCCCCCAGCTCCTTATCTTCAAACAGGCAGACAGGTGAGGTCAGGGTCACCGGCTCAGCTCCCTGCACCTGTGGGAGTAATAGCCCCTCACGGCCTCGTGTGAGCTGGACTCAACCCCTGGCTCAGCCCCAGGTTCCACGAGCCCGTCAATACATCTCTCGCTTTATGAAGGGGGCTGTCAGTTTTTCCAATCCGCCTAAAAAAAAAAAGAAAAAGGCAAACAGGGAGCGAGACGGGGAGCGTGTAACAACAGCTCATAGGTGATTTAAAGATCACGGAGTTTGAAATCCCTCTGCTTCCTAACCCCTCCCGTCCGCTACTGGCTTTTGGAATCTTTTCCTGTTGGGTCTTGTAAGGTGGGCGACGTGGAATAAATGTGGCTTCAAGACATATTCCCAAAATAAATCATCCACTTTCCAACTTCTAAAATCACCATCCAGGAATATATCAGTGGCCAAAAAGATCCAACTTTGTGAACTCAAGCACAATGCTCAGAGTGCTTCGTAAAGAGTAATGAGCTTCACTGATTTGTAAAAACCTCAAGAAGCTCTCCAGAAGTCAGACGTCTGTGAGGCGCTTGTCATAACTGCTGGTCAGAAAGTGATACTTCAAAGTGCATGGAACTTTAGGAAGAGCCAACTGAGAGAGTATGGTAGTGTCATGAAAGGGTTAGTTCACCCCAAAATGAAAATTATGTCAATAATTACTCACCCTCATGTCGTTTCAAACCCGTAAGACCTTTGTTCATCTTCGGAACACAAATTAAGATATTTTTTATTAAATCGGAGAGCTATCTGACCCTCCATAGACAGCAACGCAACTGAAATGTTCCCAGGTCCAGAAAAGTAGTAAATACACCGGTAAAACAGGTCAATGTGACATCGGAAGACGGAACTCGGGGGAGAAGAATTGTTGAGTAAATTGTTATTTTTGTTTTCTTTGCGCAAAAAAAAAGTACTCTCGTAGCGTCGCAAAACTGAAGCTGAGCCACTGATGCCACATGGACTGTTTTACTGATGTATTTACTACGTTTCTGGACCTGGGAACATTTCAGTTGCGTTGCTGTCTATGGAGGGTCAGATAGCTCTCCGATTTAATCAAAAATATCTTAATTTGTGTACCGAAGATGAATGAAGGTTTTACGGGTTTGGAATGACATGAGGGTGAGTAAGTAATGACATAATTTTCATTTTGGGGTGAACTAACCCTTTAAAGCTCTGGAATTTTTTTTTTTTATCTAACAATGTGATTTCTGGGAAGGTGAGAAATGAAAGCTTAAGCTTATTTTAGGTTTTAGGCAGTTTTAAAACTGCCTAAGCTTTCAATTAATGCCATAAAAAAAAAAATTTGGGATACCAAAGAACCCTTCAGTAAACAGTTCTTCGAAGAACCATTTTTAAGCATGAAGAACATTCAAACCTTTTCCACTTTAAAGAACCTTATGTTTAATGGAAAAGTTCCATGGAGGTTTAAGGTTCTTCACAGAAACATAGATGCCAGTAAAAAGAGTTTAAATCAGCTTGCAAGGTGATAACTAGTAAAAAAAAAAAAAATCATGTGAGAGTAGCATACCGGTGATTGAAACCAGGCTAGATTGAAAAACACACTGTTGATTAAATGGTTAAAAAATTTAAGAGGTGAGCACGGTTGAAATAAGATCGTTTGTTCTTTCTGAGAGGAAGCCGGGACAGTGCATCAAAAGCTACATCAAAAGCTCCAGGAACCCTGGGAACATGATGCCACCTCACACAGGAAAGGCAGCAAGGCCAGACAGGCCCACAAATTCCTCCCTGCTATTTGTAAAGAAATTGGAAATAGCCAGGATTCTGTCCAAACTCATGTTCTTTGCATATCCCTTCAGGATGTGGCAGAAACTGTGGCCCCAACAAAGGTGGCAAAACCGTTGCACTTATAAAAACATCACCTCTAGTACAACACCACGCTGCATAAATTGTGTATACACAGACAATGTAGTATGCTTACACTAAACACATTTGCAAACCTCTGGCCTGACAACTATACATATATGCTTTTGATTCATCACAATGTGATACTTCAGATGATCAAGCCGTTATGATTCCTGCAAACTAATGCCAAATGGAACAGCTAAAATAGCCAAAAAGCCATTTTCCACTTCAAACTGAAAACAAAATGGACCACAATGTCAACATGACAAAAACAGCTGGGTCTGAAATTATTTAATTTATAAGAAACAGTTTCTGTTGCAATTCAGAACTTAAAAAATATGCATTAATGCAGTCAGATCAATGCTTAATGTGTATTAATTAGCAAAATTCAATGTATTGTTAGGTCTGTCAATAAATTTAAACAATAAGTCATGAATCTGATTTATGTATGTTGATTCCTGGTTAATGATGTCTTTCAAAAATATTGACTATTGAACAGTTTTTCCACTAATGCGAATAATTAAATATTAAATGCCATTACATTTATTTTATTTAATTTTTAACTTTAAAAATACTTTAAGTATAAATTTAGCTTTTTCTTTTTTATTTCAAAACTAAATTGTCAAAGTCAAAATGTTTAGGAAATCTGCTAACAGCATTTATGCCATTTAACATTCAATTAATCTCAAAAGTGATCACTTTTGCAACCCTAATTGTTATTTTTTTTTCCAAAACGCAGCAATTGTTTTTCATATGACAATCATTATTAACAATCCAAGACCTGTCACTACAGCTCGCTCTCTCTCATAAAGACTGACTGCACCTTAATAGAGTGACCATGTGTTTTGTGCAGTGGCGACAGCTAGGGCACTGATGCATGCATGCATGCCCAGACTTGCTTTTATTAGCATAACAGCCACTTCTTGGGAGGTCATGCTTGTGTTTTCCCTAAGTGCTGGTTGTCCACCAGGCAACGTCATGCTTTACAGCACAGGAATCCACTCTAAGGGTTACCCAACGCCAAGCATCACGCTTAAACAGTAGAGGGTCAGACATCTACTAAGATTAGTGAGCATGCTCACAGGACCAAAAAAAGCCCAACATCCTGGTCTTTATATTCAGGCAGGTACAAAAGCAGACAAAACAGATCAAGCACTCTTACTGGTTAAAATCTAGTCCAATTCTGTCCTAAAAAAAATTGTGTCCTAAAGACTGAAGGCCTGTTCGCACCAAGAACAATAATTTTAGAGATAACTAAAACAATAACTATATTAGAATCCACTCCAATGCACAATAATATTGTTTATTATAAGCATAAACTACTGTTATGTGGATTATGTGGACTGTCAATGCATTTATCATTCATTAGCATCATTTCTCTTTGCCACTAACATTGTAGTTATGGTGTGGACTTCCCTATTCTCATATCATTAGAATGGTTATTAAAACTGTATAGTTATAGTTCGTTATAGTCCTTGGTGTGAACAGCCTTTAAAGAGGCAGAATATATAAAACTGCATATCAAAACATCTGTTTGAATATGTCTTTCCAAAGATTCAATGCATTGTTGACTGATAAAAACATTCTTGGAAGATATTCGTTGAGTTATGAGACAAAGCCATACTTTTTCCAGTCCACTGCAAAGACACTTTTGCTAGTCAACCTATTCAAAAGAGACAGTGCTCAGTAAGCATTTAGAGAGGCTTCTTATATACGCAAAGAAATTCTTCATCGAAAAGGCAGAGAGGCTCTTTATGACTCAAGACACTGTATAGACAGATTGACCATTGTGTCTAAGCACACACTAACCTGGGCGGCAGTGCCATTACCTCACTCTCTGTTATCACAGTAATGACAGTACGTGTGTGCGAGTCGTGTGTCTTCGCCAGATCAAGTCTGAGCATGTCAGTCGTGCCTCCACAAATTGCTGCTTTAAATCAACAGAGTGTTTAACAGTAACCAGGGCTGAAGACATGACAGACAGCAGGCAGTGTGCAGCCAGGAGCTCTCTCACACTGTCTCCCACACTGTGAAGGGCAATTAAGGGTTCAAGCCTTGATCAACAGAGGAAGGAACAGGAAAAAAAATAAGAGGGAGTGTGAGAGTGAAGAGAGTGTGGAAAGCTATCTGTACCCTACTTAGAAGTAATATCACTTAAAATGAGTTTGAATGTACAATGGAAAAATATTGGAAAGAGCGGAATTCTGACCGCAGACACCTGACATTGAAGTACGAATGGGTTTGGCCCTTTTAAAAAAAACTTTTAGAATTCAAATGTGAGGAAATGCTTAGAAAAAGCTGATTTGATTAACCATTTTAACTCAACATATGAAAATAAAAAAATAACAAAATAAAAATCAATGAACTGAATCAAAAAAATAATGGAAAATACATCAAAAGTATTCAAAAAAATCAAATATTAAATAATTTTATAAATGTAACATAAAAAATAGAAATATAATCCTGGAGTGAAATTTGTTAAATGAATAAATGATCTACTATAGTGCAAAACAACACTGCCCTCTAGTGATCGCCCTGCCTTGCTGCTGTTTCACAGACAAAATCAGGAGAAAGTATGAGGATGAACTTACTGAGGTCTTCTGCCAGCTGAACCCTCCTGCCTGTGATCAGCTGGACTTTCTTCTCAGTATCCTCTCCAAAGTCCTCTAATACTTCTTTAACGTTCTTCTCCAAGCGCCGCACTGGAAGAAACAAACAAACAAAAAAAAAAACACTTATTTGTGTTGTTTGAACGTAGAACGTAATGATACCAGTAGTCTCAGTCACTGTTCCCTCCCACTGAAGCCTGTTTAATTAGTAATACTAATAAGAGATGATTTGTGCTAAGTAGCCAGAACTGAAGACTTGTTTGCAGGAAAGCTTGCTTGGTGATGAGAATCCACAGACGTACCCTCTGTATTAGTGAGCTGTTGTCTAAGAGTATTGGCTGTGATGCCCAACATCCTCTGGATCCTCCAGAACAGAACCACATCATTGCACTCAAGCTGGAACACAGAGAAATAAGTGAAACTATTATCTAAATAGAACTTTTTAACGTGACCTAACAAAAAAAAAAACAAACAGCTATTACATTTTACAGAAATTGTGCATTTTTGTAAGGTATGGAGGCACAACATTTTAGTCTTCGGCCGTAAGATTCTATTATACAAAGAGTGCACATTACTTTTCTTTAGTTGTGGATAATTTATATTATCTGGTTTGCTGTTAATAAAGTCTTTCAGAATTATTAACCTTTTTGAAATGAATATGGACACCAATGGTGGTTATTTATAATTTATTATTATTTATAATAATTTTACTTTTTTTGTAAACTGAAAATTCTTAATTTTATCAGTTTTTTAATCTCCAAACAAAACCATACTTAAATAAATGAAAATAAACGTATTCCCATTAAACATCTAATTATTCCCAAAAGTGAAAACTTTGGGAGCCCTAATTTTTACTTTTTTAAATTTTACTAAAAAGGCTTCTTCTTTACCTCAGAGTCTACAAAGTGCCTCTGGTAGTAGTAGAAACCTCGTCGGCAAAGGTTACAATGTAGTAATGCCTTCTGCAGGAAATGACGTCGATAGAGTTGGTGCCACGTGTCCTTGATCTATGGAGAGATATCAGTTAAATTTAGTAAAAAAGCATTAAATCAGATGTCCAGATAGCCATGTTAGATATTCTTTCCCAGCGTCTGACTTACCAGTACGGGGTCCACTTCCACTCCTCGGCCCTCCAGGTTTTTGCGCACTGTAGTGACCTCATCATTGGCCAGGTAGGCTGTGTGATCCTCATGCAGCTTCAACAGACGCTCCAGTTCATTTTTGGTCTCATTACGGATATGCTAGAGTTAGGAACAAAATTACATAGACTTTCTTATCACTAGCACCTACTTGTAGTAATATCACAAACACTGACACTAAATTATGGTTCCAAAATCATAAAAATGGTTTATAGTGTTTTCTGTTCAACCTGCTCTGGTGTTCGATTTTTCCAGCTCAACCATCTCTGCTTCCAGTCTGGCCCCACCATATCTGCTATTACTGAGTCAGCTGCAACACAGGAAGATGAGTCACACACTCCATAGACTGATAGACAAGAAAGGGCTTTATGAGGGGTAGACATACTGTCTTTAAGGCGAGACTGCAGTGTTTCTTCCATGAACTGAATAGCAGCATCCCACTGGGGCTTGTCTGTGATAGAACGATCCTCCAGAGCGTTGTGTTGAATCACTCTCTGTAACGCACATACATATGTAACATTTACCAACAATATTCAAGAAAGCCCTGTGTGCTGCATTAGCAAAATAATCTATTCCTGGTAATTCTAAATGTAATATTTACCAAGCTGTCCATGGCTCTTTCATTCCACTTGTGTCGTTTGATGCTCTCATCCTTGACAGCTTCCTTTAGCTTATCAAAGATGTCATCCTGGTCTTTCCCTTTGTATTCTGCCATAAAGCGGGCAAACTCCTCCTGCAATGTTTCCCAAGCAACCTGAGTAGCAAAGAAAAGAGAACATATTCATGAACTGGATGAGAGAAATATTTTATTTTCACATGGTGTTATAGATCTCTGTAAAATAATCTAATGTAAATAAAATTTTGGGGTTAGTAAGATTAATTTTTAAGATTTTTTTTAAAGAAATTACAACTTTAATTCAGCAAGGATACATTAATTATCAAGACATTTATATTGTCACAGAAGATTCCATTTCAAATAAATGCTGTTGCTTTAAAACGTCTATTCATTAAAAAATCTTGAATTAAAATGGCACGGTTTCCACATAAAATATTAAGCAGCATAAATGTTTTCAACATTGATAATAATAAAAATAAAACATTTCTTCAGCACCAAACCGGCATTTTAGAATGATTTCTGAAGGATCGTGTGACACTGAAGACAGGAGTAATGGTTAATGAAAATTATTACAACATTTTTTATGACTACTTTAAATAGTCATAATTTTTCACAATATCACAGTTTTGTGTTTTTTGATCAAATAAATGCAGCCTTGGTGAGCATAAGAAACTACTTTCAATAATATAATATAATATAATATAATAACATTTCACATACACTCTTTTTTTACCAGATGATTTGAGAAATTTAACTTCCAAAATGCCAGTGTTTCAATACCTCCAGTGCTTTATGAGGAAGTTGTTTATCAGTCCATTGCTTAAGTTTGATGTCTACAGTGGTGTTGAAAGTGCCTGAGTTCAAGGTCTGGGCAGCAGGCAGGTAGATGTTCTCAATAACGTGGGTCGAGACCCTTTCCCAAAGCTTCTTCTGTAAGATGGACTCCCTAAAATGACATAAAAATGATGTTTGTTAATTCTTAAAATATACATGACCAAGCTGCTATCAATCAGAGATCAAGAGCACAATAAACAATGTTAATTATGCTGTTTTCAGTTCTCTAACCATCAAAATAACATCAAAAATGTACTTCATAATTCTTAAAACTCGAGTGGAAAGTATAGGACTAGAAATTAAGACAAAGACGAGAATATTCTGAGGATGACGGTCAAGCTCATTTATCATAAAAGGAAACCATATTTCATAGCTTCCTGTTTGCTTTGTTCTAGTGTGGTACATCAATACACACGCATCTCCAATACCACCAAACTAGCACTGCCCAGAGAAGCCACCCTCCAGCTATTCATCATGCAATTGATTTGAGAGGCTGATGGAGCACACTGGGCCCCCTACAAACATCTGATCTATTTCATTTAGCTTGCTCCTCTGGGTTTTAGATTCATAACTCTGGGTACAGCTTGCAGCTTTGCATTCTGATGGTAGAGTCAGCCCTGAAGCCATGAGATGGACATGTCAAGTTCAACGTCTGGCAGCCAACAAAGAGTCGAAGATTGATAATACCTCATTACTGGTTGTGGTTGTGCAGATGAACAGGAGATATATAACAATCAATGAAATTAAATGTATATACATATATATCCTACTACAGAAGCAAAATAATTAGGAAAAGTACCACCTTCATGTTTTTGTAAATTTGCAGGCTATTATGTTGTAGGCAGAACAAAATTAGTAAGAAGTCGTCCACATAGGATGCATGATATGTAATCAATCTGATGATTTTTTTTTTAATCAACAGACAGCCCTACAATTTATTTTGCAGTTCATGAAAAGAGAAGTGCTCACCAGTGTTTTGGTGTCACTTGACTCAGGCTGATCACCTCATCCAAGATCTCATTTTTGGCCTTCTCATACAGCTCGTTCTATGAATGAAGAGCATAACATACACAGTATAAAACATATACTTAAGCTTAGAAGGTCATATCACATACGATTATTAATGCTGTCAAAGGTAATGTACAGTACAGTATGGGATTTTTATTATTATTTATTTACTTTTTTCTACCTTCATTTTGGAAGGACTGTATATTAGGAACATTATTATGTTACTATATTGACTAATGTTGTTTTGATTATTTCCCATACTTAAATTAGAATATTGATCTGACACTCAACAAAGAGTCCCAGACTTAAAAATCTAGAATAGTTTAACAAGGAGCTTATTCTTACCCTGTCCAGCTCTCGTAAGCGAGGATAGTTGTTCTTCCACTCAGTCTCCAGGTTAAATCGGGATGCTGGTCACCAGGAAACAGGAAAGAAAGTTCAATTTAGATAATTATTTTTATTAATATCTCCAAAAAAAAATTATTATTATTATTATTATTATTATTATTATTATTATTATTATTATTATTATTATTATTTTAATTCTGTCATTTACTTGTCCTCATGTCATTCTAAACCTGTGTGAAAAAAGATATTTTGAAGAATTTGGTAACCAAACAGTTTTGGTTCCCATTGACATCCATAGTATTTTCTGACCAAACAACGCAAGTCAATGGGAACGGAAACTGTTTGGTTACCAAAATTCTTCAAAATGTCTTCTGTGTTACACAGAATAAAGAAAGCTATACAGGTTTGGAAGGACTTGAGTGTGAGTAAATCATGATTGAATTCTCATTTTTGGGTGGGCCATACCTTTAATATACCAATTTCATGGACAGTGTATCTTACATAAGGTCACTCACAATACTGATATTTCAGTACCACTAACAAACAGTTAAAAAGTGTTACAAAATTCATTATTTCAATTTCAGTTCATATGATAAAAAAAACTGCAGTAAGTAGGCCATATGTAGTTTACACACGAACATTTGTAACTTGGCTATTATTCTCATACTTAGATTCTCTATATAACAATGTGTTCAAAGTTGCCACCTGTAATAATAGAGTGAACTTTGACTAAAACTTTTCAGTGACAGCAGCCCTATTCCTCGGACACTTCCCATCTCCCGCTGTCTCATTCCCCATACAGGGACACCAGATAGACTGCGCTGTGGCCATGATCAATGCACCTGGAGCAAGGCGTGCACTGCATCAGCAACCACACGCTCCCCAGGGGCCCTGCGTCCCTAGCATACACACGGGCCAGGCGTCTCGCTCACACAATGAAGATGACGCTAATTGCTCTGGTTATCGGGCCGGCCCCAGTGCAGCCGTGGAGATCGATAGCCCACACAAAGGTTTGAGAAGCGTCTTGGGTCAGGCAATAAATCTAGAGGCAGAGCGTTAGCAGGGGTGGCCTGTTAATTGGCAGCGTGGAGGTCTACAGCATGCCCTGTGCTACGACTAAGCTGAGGTGAGGTGTGACGGGAATCAGCACGCACAGAACAGGGAAACAGCTCTGCTGAGGTGGGTTTCAGAGTTAAGTGGCTGTTGAGCTGTTGGTTTGGATTCTATTAAGGTTTATTTACTGGGTCTCCTGAGAGCTGATGTGCACTCTGCTTCTCAAAATGCCCTTGAAAATCAGCATCTTATTAGAGGATAATAATAGCAATGATAAAGTTAAAAGCCTAAAAGCAAAGCCCATGTGCCATTTTTATTTTAGAGTTTTCAGATATGTTGTAAAGCAGTAGTTATCAACCTTTTTGACTCCAAGGCTTCTTATTGTCCAAAACTCTCCTCCTGTCCGCATTCAATTCACATGGACCGACCGTCACGCAGAGCACACGCAATCATGCAGGATACACATGCACACTTCACAAGATCTCACAACTGGATTCGACTAAGTTTGCAAGGTTTGTGAAATGAAATGTTCATTAGACATTCAGAGATTTGTTTAAATGATATAAATGCGTATTTGCTGAATGCTGACTGCAAACAAGAAAGTATTATAATGTTTGCCTTTCTATTACTAAAAATATAAAAGCAATCTTTATAATACTTTTTTGTATACATTTTAATTCCTTTGTTTAACCGTTCTATCTGATTATTACACAGACTTCTATCTGTATTAGAACTGTTAACGACAACAGCGAACAAGAGGATTGTGAGCACTGTGTGCTCAGGCGCTGCCATCAGCACATCAAAATAAAAGTCCCACCTCGAACGCATCGGCCAAACAGGAAAAACTTATCGGCCGATACCGATATTTGAAAAATGCCAAATATCGGCCCTGGCGATATATCGGTCGACCACTACTTCTGACCACCGTAAATAATCTCTCAAATATTTTTTTCCTCTTTTGGAAAGACAGAAAAGCTCTCTTATATTTTTCTTTTGCTTCTAGAGCAAATGGAAAAGTAAAAAATAAAAATAAAAATTACATTTTGTACAAAATACTTTTTGTAATGTAATTACATAGAATAGAAGTTTACATCAAGTTTACTTACTATGATGACTTCTACTTTTAAGAACCCTGGAAATGGGAAAAATCGCTTAAGGGTAATGATTTTTGAATATACTAAAAATCTGTAAGTTTGCTAGGGTCCCCCTATTGGGACCCGGCTCCCTAGTTGCAAGCCACTGTCCTAAAGGTTTGACAGATAAGGTGTATGGCAACTGTTTCTTGAAAACACAAAAAAATAAAAAAACATTCAGTCTGTTCCTTGCAGAGGGATATCATATGGATTTAGAGGAAGAAGAATTATGAGGCTTTTATGCCATCTTTTTGCAGTTTTTTTGAAACATGACCACCTCATATATCATTCTTCTCGTATGGAAAAGCATAGCCTGGACATTCTGCTTAATTTAATAAATAAGGTTTGGATCAGCACGTGGGTGAGTAGACAGAATGTACATTTTTGGGTGAAGGATCCCTTTAAGATCTGTTAGTTGGAGTGATAGTATGACTCATAGTAAGATCTGAATTACCTTTGAAGGCATCTGCTTGTTGTTCTACTGACTCCCTGACCATCTTCCAGAAGCAGTCTGACACAGCAAGACTCAGGTTCTTTGTGGTTACCTGATGAGCTTTCAACATGCCATCCCTTTAGCAGGTTGGGAAAATATTGTACAATCAAAATGTGTGACAGATTATAGAAAAGGTAAGTTAGAAATATGCATTTGACTCTTACTTCAGCAGTCTCGAGTTCTGAAAGAAGTCCTCCTCATAGTCCTTGATGGAGTCTATGCTTTCATTAGAACTGCCTACAAAAGAAGGATGGGACTGAATGATTTCAACTAAGTACACCAAATTTCATATGCAAATAGTTTCCAGAAAGATCTCATGTTTACCTTTTCCAGTGACTACAGCAAAGTAACCCAAAGCCTTCATTGGGAATAACTTGCCTTCAACTATCTGCTGGATCTACAAATGGGCAAAAAATTCATAATTTGAGGCAAATAATGAAGTACATGAAGTAAAACATTCCCATGAATGTCATCATCTGTACATAACTGCAGGCAATATTGCTTGTTTAGTGTCAGAGGACACAAAATGCCTCCCTCTAGTGGCTAATACAGGAAGTAACACATTATCAAGAGTTTATGTAGTGAAATATCTAACAGTCTTACTCTGCTTGGACTAGCTAGGTTCTTTTCTGCCAGGTCAACCTTGGTAAGAACAAAGATGGTCCTTTTGCCCTGAGGGTCCATCTGACTGACCAGATCAGTGACTATACTACGCTCTGCGTCTACTGAGCCATCTGAAAGAGAGAAATAAACCGAGAGAGAAATGCTAAAAAGAATGCTAGTATTTTATGACAAACTTTTAATGGAAGAAAACTCACCCTGAATACAAAGGATGATGGCATTTGGATTCTGCATGTAGGCTTTACTAATGCTAAAAATGGTTTCTTTTGTGTCAACAGCCATGCCGCTTGTCACAGTCTGTATACAAATGAAACAGTCAGTGACATCAAACATGTTCTGCATAGATGTATATGGTTATATTGTGTGCAAAATTGTATGAAAATGTATGAAAACTTACACTGATGACCCCTGGCAAGTCAACAAGTACCATTCTCTGGATTCCTGGACCCTTTACGCTTAAAGAGATGGTCTAAAAGAGAAGAAAAAAAAAAAAAACACATGAACGATGAATATCAAAGTATTCAGGCATATTCAAGGGTAAATATTTTCACAAAGCAGTGAAGGAAGAAGGGTCTCACCTCAGGACTGACTGTCTGACCTTCTTTCACACTCTTCCTCATCCTGAGTTCGATCTCGTGCCTCAATGCTGCAAGCTAGAAATAATAATAAATAACCTTACCTTATCAAATATAGACACTGACAAATTTGTACTACATAATCTGATTTAAGACACTTACATCCTCCTCTTTCCCAAGGTCAAACTCACGAGTGCTGTCTTTGAACATTGCTACATGGTGAGGCCCTTCACTCAGTGTCACCTACAGATAAACACATCACAATTATTATAATATTTACTATATTATTATTATTCATGTATCGTTTAACTACTATCGGAGTGCAGTTTGTTTAATTCACCTTGACAGGAGATCTGGTCATCATTTCTCCAGAGCCTCTGGGGAAGATCCTAGCTTGAGCTATCATCTCCAACACACTGGTCTTTCCTGCACTCTGGTCTCCCACTACCACCACCTAGTGAATAGAAGACAGAAGCTGGTTATGTCTGAACCATTAAGAGGCATTTCATGTAACCACATAACAGGGAAATAATTAATTTAGTTTATTTAAATAAAAGATATATAATAAAATGCAAGAAAATACAATTTATAATACATTAAAGGAAGAGGCGGAAAACCCATATGCGCTTATTTAAAGCATCCATCTAAACATAGATATTATATATATAGATTATAGGTGTAAATGTGGATATGTCTGTGGATGTGTGTAATATGTATGCATGCATTGTGTGAATGTGCATACATGTGTCCATCTATGAATATGTATATTCAAATTACAGTAATGTATTATGATCAGCAAAGGGAATGTGTGTTTTCTAGGGCTGTGACGGTGGCAGATTTTTGGCCTGATAACAATTAGAATGTAAACACTAATGCTTAAGCCTACCTTGGCTTTTATATAGCCTAATGTTAGATTTAAAATTCTTTGACAGAAAAACAAACATGTTGACACTGTTCGGTTTAAGGGAGGACCTCATTGATGTTACGATGTTTCCAGATGCACTGAACACGCGTTCAGATGGTGTTGTTGCGCAAATGCATGTTAAGCAACCGTGGCCAGGTATCTTGCCTCATTATTCCACCACCAAGCAAGCGGGTCTTCGCTGGCCTCCTCTCGCAAATAGCACCTGGAAACGGCACTTGAGATATGAAGTGCTCGCCCATTTAACACTTAACGCGCTGCACCACAACAGCTAAAGTCTGTATACACTGGACGCGACAAAGTGAGCGTTAAAAATCATTTGAACTTTGTGTCAGCACGTCATAAATAAAATGAAGCAGTCGTGCCACACCGCATCCAGTGTAGACAGCATCACTGATTATAATGTATTGTGTTCTATTGACTAATGTATTTTGTCATGCCGCGCAACGCCTCTCGCGTTCAGTGTAGACACTGTGTAAAGGAAATGCCATAGCATTTGAGGTAATTTGTGAATTTTGTGAATTAACAGTCTAAATAAAGCAATTTACAGCTAAATGGTATAAATACCGAATTCTATTGCAACTGTTACTGTTATTGCACTTGTATCCAAAACTTTGTATTTTAAGCTTGTTATAGAGTGTGTGACATCACACGCATTACCGCCGGTGGCAGTGTATGGCGACCCTCACAGCCCTAGTGTTTTCTACCTTTTACCTGTAAAACATAGTTTGTGGTTTGATATCTTTTTTCTTTATATTGTAATCTTTATATTTCAATTAATTTTGCTCTCAACACAGCATACATTTTACAAAAAAAATTTGAAGAAATGTGTATCCAAATAATACTTTACTCAAAGAATAAACTACACATTATTCAATTATCAAAATAGCTGATAGTTGCAATGCTAAAGCAAAGCTTTGTGCAAATATCTGACATTGTAAAAGAAGAATTAAAAAAAGAATAACACTTACCCTTGGTAGATGATCTTGAGTATTGTAGTTGGAATCATAATCTGAGAGAATGTCCAGGACCTCAGAGTACATATCAATCAAAGACTTCTGCACAGGAAGAAATGCATCAATAAAACCCAATGATCTGTTCTTTATGTACAGCAATGAAACCATTTTAAAACAAAAAGTGGTTTGTTGCATGTATCACTTCTATGCATAATTGAAGAATGTTAAAATCTGACCTTGACTTTTCTTTGGTGAATACCCTTGTCATCTTTTTGCAACACGACTTTCCTCAGTTCCTTATTCTCCTTTTCCAGACGCTCCAGCATCCGTTGGTACTTTAACTGTATAAACATGAGAGAAATGGAGGATAAAATGTGTATAAACTGATTATGATAATAGTAAATGAAAATGGTACAAGGTTTAGTATGGAAAAAACTGAAATCAAAATGAAGGCTCTAAATCATTGACACATAAATGTTAATACCTGTGTTCGAAGAAGTTCTTCCTGAAGCTGGTCAGCTTTTTCTTTATCAGATGACTGAAAGTACAAGAAACAATGTAGCAGACTATGACCATGTTATTTCTTTTCAGGACAGCTGATGATCTTCCTAATATCCCCCTGTAAGAGCCATTGCACAAACAATCCACATCTCGTGCAGGAATCCCAGCAGAGGAAAAGCAAGTTAATGCCAAGAGAAGAAATTTCACTTCCAGTTTTTCAAGCATTTAATCAATCATTTATTTTTTTTCACAATTCACCACACTTCAAAAAAAATGATTCGTAAAGGATGCATTAAGAGCACTGAATCATTTCTCGGCCCGCACCTGCAATGCAATTGTTGAGTACCAAATCACAGAAAAGCAGTGAATGATTTGAGGAGAGAAGGACACAAAGGAAAACATTAAACACACAAACACACAACTACATACAAAGCAAGAGTGTGTGATTTGAAATGGTCTTAATTTATTGCTAAATAAAAAGTATTTTGCCTATGTGCAGATGTGATTAGTTCTTGTATTAGGCAGGTTAATTTTGCTGGCCAACAGCTGGAGCAAAGTGCATTGCACTCCATGTGACAGGACAGCACACCACTCCATGCAGTGAATATTAACTCTATACGTGGAACTTTGTAAATAAATGGGTTTGCATGAGCGAGGCAGAATGTGTGGGCTTAGCGCAAAAATTATGAAATCATACAAGTTTCACTTATTCTGCTAGTGATGAGTGGGTAGCAAATATAACAATATGTTTAGAGTAGGGGTCTTTTGAAAGCTGCTTGAATGAAACGAAGCATCTTACTGTATTGTTGAAACGGATTATACATGTTTTCAAAGTCACTAAGAGTTTGATTGCTAAAAATCAATGTCTATGCCACATACCATGAGGTTCAAAAGTCTGAGACCACCCTAAAAATCAGTGATTCTGTGATTAGAAGTTGTAGGAATTTGAAGAAATATAAACCAAGAAACAATACAGCCTAAAATCAGTACGAATTATTCATACATAAAGATTTTGCACTGTTTCTACATCACCAATAAAATGATTAAATTTGTGACACTGATCATGTGAACCCATTTGTGCAAAAGATAAGATTTCCTTCCATCGAAGCTCATAGAATGCTCTTTGGAACATTCACAAATGGGGGACATTTTGCCACACTAAGGCTAAGTACAGACTACAACTAAATTCAGTTGTCAATTCACCTTTTAGTGCTTAATCCTCTTCTGTACACACTCAATTCAGTAATTTTTGGGAGTGACAACCACATTCTACATCTGAATTGACTACCAAAAATTGCAAGTAATGACAACAAATGAAAGAAAGCCCATAATAAACTCAAATCCAAACATGTTATCTTGGAAACAAGCCACACACCAAAATATAGTGACCTGAACCTGCCTTTTTTGTTAACTCCAACAACTGTATCGCTTTATGAGCCAAGTCCAAAACAACAAGTCCAAAGACGATTAATAAGCTTTGTTTATTATAAGTAGACATGGCCACTCTTTATGATCGAGCTCTGCGAAGCAGTCTTCCGTACATAAAACACGATGGCTCTGACGACGTTGGTTTAGTTAAAATAGGCAAACATAATGAGTCTTTGGTAACTGTAATCCTTCGGTTAAAAATACAAGATACCATACGCACAAGATGGCAGAACATTGATATGGTTACCATGATGCCAATCATTACATTTTAGAGAGTGAGTTCTGTTCCGTACACACAAAACGATAATTTAGGGGATTCATTACCATAGCTAAATGCGGTTGTCACTCCTGAAACTTTACAGTGTGTACAAGGCCTAAGTTTTCACAATGAAAAAACCTATTACAGGCTTTAATTTTCAATTATTTTTTCAAATATTTTGAAATGAAACAACAAAAATGCACAAGGTAAAAAAGGGTACAAAAATATCAGATCATTGTTTGGCTAAAAAATGTTGTAATTAATAAATTCATACCATCTAAAACATTTCTGCTTGCCCTGATCTAAATTTTCTGAAAAATACCCTTGACCTGAGAACACAGTTCAGTCTTTTTTTATAAAAATCTACCTATTACAAAAGTATGATATCGTAATTTTAGTTTGGATGACAGAATTCAAAGTTATTCTAATTAAAGGCAGTTTTTATTTATATGTTCAAAGAGAAAACAGCCTTTGTGATTACTTCCCCCAACGTGCCACAGTATCCCCGATTAAATTAAACAACTGTCTTATCTAGTGGTCTCAGACTTTAGACCCCAAGCTATGAGATGGAATAAGATCACAGTGAAATCAGTTTTGTGGAAAAAAAAACACGTAGCCATATAGATGCTCAGATCAAATTAATATAAAAGTGCAGATTAAGCTATAACTTAGGATACGATCATTCCGAAAGGCGCCTACACTGGAGCTGCGAATTACAAAGATCTTGGATGGGTGGAGATACTTATTTGGTTTGTAACTAGAGTATACTAAAGCTGTAGGCCTCTCACACCAGTCATTGATACCTCCACCATTCTGCTAGCTATATTATAAATATTAACATATTTAATATATATATTCAGGTAATAAGAATTTGGGAAAAAATGCATTGTTGAATATCAAAAATTCAATATATGCTTTCAAAGGCATAAAACAGCTACAAAAGAATTGTATGGGGCAGCCAAAGACTGGCATGAGAGTCACAGCATCAGAGGGGTGGTGGGGGAGTGGACCTTCACCTTGCGTTTGGACTGCGAGGGGCTGGGGTTCGGGGCCGGGCTGGGACTGGGTTCACGCGGCGGAGGCGGAGCATTATTGGCTGCCGCCCGCCGCATCTCCTCCTCATGCTGCTGGATCTGCTGCTGAATGAGAATGAGCTCGCTGAGCAGCCCCTGCTGAGGGACGGCACAGTGACAGAGACGGGCAGTCAATCAACCTGCTTACCAACTAATAGGAGGACAAGACAGAGCTTTTGGGAAATGGTCCGCCTCACTTTAATATACTGCTCTTGGTAATACAGTAGTTTTGAATCTAACTCCGTTATGATGAACCTAAAATCTTGAAGAGCAGAAAGAGACAACCATAAGGGTCTCTAAGCAAAAGGCAGGGGAAGATTTGAACTGCGAAGATCAGAGGGAATTACAAACATTTATTAACACTAATAATGTTGAATCACATTCAAGACCTACACTCACAATCAGTATTGTCAAGCTGCTATAATTGCAGTAAAGGCAATTCTAATAACTTTTAATAGATAAACTAAGATCACATAAAACTACTGCTATTAATGAAAGCGGGCATTTGAGGTGCAATGAGTGATTTAGTTGCAGAGCAGTGCAAAGCTTGAAGCTGGAGAGAGCAATTATTATAAGACATGACTTTCAAAAACATGCTGCCTCTGTACATGGGTAATAATTCGATTTCATAATTCTGTCTTACATTATATACGCAGATTACCATTCAAAATTTTTTAAAAGAAGGTTTTTATGCTTTAAGCTTCATTGGTTTGATTACAATTATGTACAAATTTTATTACAATTTAAAATAACTGTTTTCTATTTCAACATTTTAAAATGTAATTTATTCCTGTGATGGCAAAGCTGATTTTTTTAGCAGCCATTACTCCAGTTTTGTGTATCAAATGGTCCTTCATCACACAAATTAAAATCCCAATCATTTTAATATGCTAATATGGTGCTCAAGAAACATTTCTTATTTTTAATGTTGAATATTGGTGGAAACCATGATACATTTATGATTCTTTGATGAACAAAGTTGAAAAGAACAGTATTTATTTGAAATAGAAATCTTTTGTAACATTATAAACATCTTTACTGTCATGTATAATCAATTTAATGCATCCTTGCTGAATCTAAATTCCCTTTAAAAAAAAAAATCTTACGACATTTGAATGGTTATGTACATGCTTAGATTGTCATTATTACTGCTAAAACCATTTCTGTTAAAAATATTTTATGGTCTATATCTTCTTTTAAAAGGAAGGGGGAAAGGGAAGTGGTGTGTGGCCAAGTATGGTGACCCATACTCGGAATTTGTGCTCTGCATTTAACCCATCCAAGTGCACACACACAGTAGTGAACATACACCTGGAGCAGTGGGCAGCCAATGCTGCGGCGCCCGGGGAGCAGTTGGGGGTTTGGTGTCTCACCTCAGTCATGGTATTGAGGGTGGAGAGAGTGCTGGTTATTCACTCCCCCCACCCACGACCTTCGGGTTACAAGTCCAACTCTCTATCCATTAGGCCACGACTGCCCCCGTTAAATATGCTAATATAAAAAACTTCAACTAGTGCTACTCTAAACTGAAAAGTGTTTAGTTTCACTGCAGATAATGAAGGATTTTATGAGTGAGAAAACAAAGAAAATGAAAAAACACAAAAATAAACAATGACATTAAACATTAAAATATCAAGGAATGAACTGCTCTCGGAGAAGCAATATTTTTTTTAGGGAAAGTATAATGATCATGACGGACAAACACATAGCTGAAAAAGACAGAAATTAATCTCCTGCAACAAGAGTTTTAATACAGTCACAGGACAAAATATGTGAACCTACTGCTATAAAGGGATCTCTAATAGCCTTGATGCTCATCTGTCATTTGTCAGCATGAAAATGGAGAAAAAGAGACATCTGCCCTATAGTGCACACTGTGAGAGACAATTCTTTCAAATAATGTGAAGACATCCAAAAGAGGTAAAATATCAAGAGCAAATTGCAGACTACAGCACTGCTCACAAATAATTCCCCAAAAAAATGCACATGTACGCTGTATGGACAAAATAGGTGGACACACTCTTCTAATCAATTGGTTTTGGCTCATTCACTTACACTCATTAATAGCATGTTCATAAAAACAAGCACACAGCAATGCATGGACATCTGGAGCAAACTGGGGACTTTACTGTTCCTATATGACAGTCCACATACTTTTTGGCCATGTAGGCCCGGTTTCACAGACAGGGCTTAGACTAAGCCGGGAGGGGGGGGGTTATGATTGTTATGATGGGGGGCAGCTTAATAAAAGAGCAGCTTCACTTCAGCATTAGCCAGTTGCCACTAGCTACTAAAACAGTGTCTGTATTTAGCAGGACTACAAAAGTGTACAATATCCATTGACCAATGGTGTCTGTGTCTTGCAGTACATAGTCAAAACAAATGCACAGCAGTTAGCAACTCAGTTAATGCTGAAAAAAGCCCAAGCAGCACAGCTAAGCAGAAAAATGCCGGTAAAGAAACTTAAGCTGCCTTAATTATTATAATGGCTGGAAATACAAAAGGATCATCATATATCATGGTCATGCTTGAACATTCAGAAAAAAGAGCCAGTTACCTTCTTAAACTGTTTATCACTGCTGTCAGACATGGCTGCAGACGTTGGTGGGATATCTGTTGCTCTCAGGGTTGATTCACCTGTGGTTTCTGGGGGGAAAAAAACAAACCAACATGCAAATGCAAATTATGTTTTCCCCTTCTTGAAACACACATTTAGCATTTATACTTTACACATTTAGAAAAAAGAATTGCATGTCAAGTGACAATAAAATTAGCATGTGAAAGCATTTATTTGCTTGCATTTTAAAGTAATTACATTATGTCACCATATCCCAAAGAGACTCAAAGGTTTGAAAAGTAAATGGAGCAAAAGTGCTTGAGAAATAGTTTGTAAATAATACAGGCACACTTTTAGAAGACAATTTAACAGATCATAATATCAGTTTTAGCAGTGTAGTGATGAGAATATATAGTGTATGAGAAAATATGTGCAATCTGCTATTGAAAACATGAACATTATAAAAACTGCAAGTCTAAACAATCACTCCTTGTCTAAGATGCTAAGAAAAAAATCAGATTAGATATTCAGTAAGTGTACTTTTCAAAACTCTTGAGCTGTAAGAACTTCAAATGTATAGGATAAATTAGTAATCACAATGGAAAGAGAGAAAGTGACAAATACAGGGAATGGCTCAAAAAATCTTAAGAGAGGAGAAGGTGAAGTCAAGGGACCAAGTGGCAAGACAATTAAAATCAGAGTAATCACACATTTACAGATACTGTTAGTGTCTGGAACTGCATCTTTAACTGACTCATATCAACTGAATGCTTTAGCATCCAATTTAATCTTAGCTAAATTATAAAAAGTCAAACTAATTAACACTTGAGTCTTTGTAAGACTTTGTTACACTAGCATTAAAAAGTTTGGGGTCAGTAAAATTTATTTTTTGTAATTAATACATTTAATCAGCAAAGATGTATTAAACTGACTGTAAGTGATAGTAGGCACATTTACATTATTACAAAAAAAAATCTCCTTTAAACTTTTATTAATCAAAAAGTGCTGAATAAAATTATCATGGCTTCCACAAAAATATTAATCAGCACAACTGTTTTCAAATGTGATAAGAAATGTTTCTTGGGCACCAAATTAGCATATCGTAATGATTTATGAAAGATAATAAAACACTGAAAACGTACTGACCCCAAACTTTTGAAAGAAAACGTAAATGGCAACGCAACACTGTAACGCAACAGCAGGCTCACTTTATGTTTGCAAATTGAGTTTCTGTGACAAAGTAGCAGCTTTGTGCAGAAAGGCGATTTCTGACTAAAACATTATTATGATATTTTAAAGATTATTTCCTTTGATAAGGGGTTTGATGGTCCATCCTTAAAGGTGCACACCCCATCAACTTAAATCCATTTTACGTCAGTGCAGCAGCGCAGGAGGAATCGGGGGAACGCTAAGTGAGGCGTTTACACACCTAATAACAGACGCAGACCAGAAGCTCCATTGACTTCACTACCCAAACCTGTGAAGAACGTGAAGGGAGGGAGGGGAGGAGGGAGGAACAAGAGGAACAAATGAAATGAAAATAAAATAAAGATTGTAGAAAAAGCATGGAGAGCTCATTCCATTGCACACTGGATTGGGATTCTAGTGGACGAGCAGTGTCAGCACTGTATACTGAAAAATATGATAATGCAAATAATAACTCTGACTTATGTGAATCATATTATCATTAGGAAGATGCTGATTATGGATATATGAAAGTGATTATGAGCAAAGCACAGATTATTTAAAACAGACTGTCCAAGAATATTCTAATTCATTCGACTGAAAGAAATCAGAGAGACAAACCACATGGACCCAGGGTTAGATTTAGTACCTTTAGTTCTAGCTTTAAAAATCTTAACATTCACACACACATTCACATACACTGACATTTACAAAAAATAACATTGTAGCGAGTAACACTTTTTTTTTCAGCTCAAGAGAAAGATACTCAAAATACACACACTGACTACTTTAAACTTAATAATTTCTTAAAGAGGCAGTTTGGTTATATGGCTCCTAGGGCTGGGCGATATGTCAAAAATATCTTATCGCTAATATTGTAAAAAATATCGCGATATCCGATAATATCGTCTACCCAAGCCCCACCTCCACCACGCCCCGCCCCCGCCGAGACAACATTGCCGACATGCACCATAAACACACACCATGTTCAGTTTGGTCTTAATTGCCACATTAAAGTTTGGTTTTACTTTTCTTAGTTTTGCTTAAACTAATAGAAAACATTTACTGTTATGTTGGTGTTGCTAATAATGTCCACTCTGTTCTTATCAAATTTGTGTTTGAAATGAATTTCATTTTGTGAGGAGAACTGTTGAGGAAAAATAACAGAACCCAATTTTAAGTTCATCATGGACATTCTGGCGGTGATTGTAAGAATGATAAATGCATGTTGATGTCATATAATGTCTTGAATAAAATATACGTAGCCATTTCATGATGGTAAGTTTAATTTCCTTGATTATAACAATTGTAGCATTGTTTTTAAACGTGTAGTCAAGCTATAACATAGGCTATTTGATATTTATCTTGTTTGAATAAAATCATGCAGGGATTAAAAACTAATTCTGAGCAAAAACGTTGAGGTTTTTTTTCCTTTCTGGTAGCCTAGTTCGGAGGTTGGCCCGTTTTTAACGAAATAAAAATAACTGTAGAAGCAGAGGTAATTTAAATTTCATTTTTGTATTTTAATTTTTATAGTTTTTATTTTATTAATCAAAATACAATGCCCACAATACAATATTTAGTGTTGGGCTGCCGAAACTCCGAACGCGTGCATGTTGAGGGCCGAGCTGAGATAGACCTAGTACTATAACGCCTTAATCCGTTTGCAACAAAACTTTATAGTTTTGTTGCAAATGAATTAAGAATTTATAATGCTGTATCTCAGCTTAATTAAACAATTATACTGTATACACTGTTTAAAAAATCTGTAAAAATAGGGCACTATGTGCGCTGTATGAATAGGCTGTGAAGGAATTTGCGTATAACTGTCATGTTTGTGGTTTTTCATCATTATACAGTCTGTTTAAATAAATATTCAGAAACGCATGCAGTGCTACTATTTGTCTATTTTCTGTTTAACTTTTATTAAACTGCAGATCAAAATAGAATAGGCCTATACCCTAAATAAGGATAAATTATAGGATTGGAACCACTGATCTATATGTATGATTATTATAATATATTATGTTCTCTATTATAGATCAGTGATTGGAACGCATCTCCAAAATAATCGCATACACAGATGCACGTTGCCATTATGGTAGTCAGCGCCGAACAACAGGCAAATAAAATATAAACTGAGGTTACAAAAGTGATTCAGTCAAGATCAGTGAGGGATTTTCCTTTCTTTTGTTCTTTGATTAACATTAATGACTGGCTGCAGCGGCTGCTGTCTATGCATGGATCCAATACACCCTTGTTTTCTTTCTCAACACTTTACGTTCACTTAAGACATAACCGATTGTATTTATGGGATATTTTGATATAATTCTGTGTGTATTTGTCCATTCGAATGTGTAAGAAAGCGAGAAAGAGAGCTCAGTCCAGTGTTCGCGTATATAGGCTGAGAGGCGCCTTTTGTGTGTGCGCTTTGTGTGTGTGCGTGGCACAGAAAATAGCGCGCGAGTGCAGAAACGAGTTCTATTTCGTCTTATTGCAGTTGAATCTTTTGAAATCACAATAAACGTGCATACAGGAATCGAGAAGCAGAATCAAAATTTAATTTTATAACAAGTAATTTGATTCCTGACCTTACGCATCTGATCTGATTTCCGAAATTGGAATAGCTTTTCGATTCCCAGCCCTCCTACTAAATTATTTCATTTTTGCATGCAAAAAGACCTGTATGGTGACTATGGGGCTATGTAAAATATTTTTTTGCAACTATCATTTGTCATTTTTTTCCCGATAATATTGATAATCGTCTGTTACCAGACTGTTGACATCGACATTGCGATACTTACGAGACATCGTCGATATACGATAATATCGTCATATCGCCCAGCCCTAATGGCTCCTGAATTTTTTAAATAAATATTGTAAAATTTACACAACCACTCAAAAGTTTGTGGGCAGTGAAATCTTTTAATGTTTTTGAAAGAATTCCCATATTCTTACATTTATTTGATCAAACATACAGTAAAAATAATAATAATATTGTGAAATATTATTACAATTTAAAATAACTCTTTTCTATTTCAACAAGTATTTTAAATTCTAATTTATTTCTGAGACAGCAAAGCTAAATTTTTTTAAGCAGTCATTACTCCAGTCTTCAGTGTCACGTGACGATCCTTCACAAATCATTCTAATATGTGAATTTGGTGCTCAAGAAACATTTCTTATTATTATTAAAGTTGAAACACAGTTGTGCTGCTCAATATTTTTGTGGAAACTATGATATTTTAAATAAAAAAGCTAAAAGAATAGCGTTTATTTGGTGTATTTTGTAACATTATTATTAATGCATTTACTGTCACTTTTAATGCGTCCTTGCTGAATAAAAGTATATTTTTTTTAATCTTAATGACCCCAAACATTTGAACAGCAGTATACATTTTTAATAAATCTTTACATTTTAATTTAACTGAATTGTTCCCCTGTGTTCAGTTTGTTTCCATCAAGTGGTGTATGTAAAGAACATTGCTTACCAGTGGAGAGGAGGCTCTTCAGGAAGGTGAAGTTCTCTCCGATCTTTTCCATATCAGGTAGTAGTTTGGCTATCTCTTCTAATTCAGGCAAAGCACTGGCTAGCTTGTCTTTATTCAGAGACAAAGAAACAATCATTAGAAAGTCAACAACACCAAATCATTTGCAAATGCCACATAAACATATTGTTATGCAAGTTTGAACAAAATATGGCTCTCCGAATTACATACTTAAATCAATATTTTCACTGAGCTCCCAAACAAAGTCTGGCACAATCCATGTGTATTGGCTCATATCAGGAAGCATATCCTTCCATTCATCATAAGTCTGAAAACAAACAAAAAAAACAGGCTGCATTGACTAGCGATATACTAACAAATATTTTGTCTGATACCAACAGTCAATAGTATTTATGACAGCTGATTTGATAACTGATACTATAAATCTGTAAGTCAATTAAATAAAATGTCATGTGGCAATAAAAGTCAAATAACTACATCCTGTTTGAAATCAGACAAATAGCACACCCAAAGTGCTAAAATTCTGATTCAACCTTATTGTGGACTTTATTGTGGAGGTTAGTCATTTCATATCCACAACCCAACCAACTATTCAAACATACCTTTTTTGCTGTATATCCACCTCCAACTGCTGAACCCAGCAAGATGTACCTCAGTTTCAGCAGTCTAGCAGCAAAACGGACCACCCAGAAGGACCGGTGCTGTTGATAGCCGTGGCCTCCTGATCGAGATTTGGGAGGACGCATGGGGAGCCTGGAGAGAGACGTGTAATGGCGGGCAGCTGAGCAGTGAGGTGGTCTTTGTGGATTGTTGTTAGCAGAGTAGCGGTGATGGATGGCACGGGAGAGCGGGTGCAGTTTCTGCAGTGGAACTCTGAACTTCACCCCCATTCTGGAGGGAAGCAGATTCTTGCAGGCAATGCTGGGGAGAGAAGGACAATGTGATCACTCTGTCACATTTATACACTTCTGAGTCATACATAACATACATAATAATACTTGAAGAATTTAGCCTTTATTGTTGAAATGCATGGCTCAAGAGTGCAGATGGCTCGGTGGCCTGAGCTCATTTGAAAGCGTTTTGAGCCAGTAGAACTCACTATCATTATCACTATTGAAAAGTGTAACATGTATCTATTCGTGACACAAAAATATAAAACATACTGTTAAAAATACTATTTAAAATAGCAAAAATATTGTTAGGTCTCCTGCTTTGTCAGAAACATGCAGCATGCAAAACCACAGCACAGTATTTAACATAAAGTCTCAATTTTGACATCTGTAACACATATCAAGCTTTGCAAAGTTAAAAATGATTTTGAAACCGTGAGAATGACTTGTGATAGCTAGAGTTAAAATGGGTTAAAAATTACAAACAATATAGTAGTTCATGCGGTATTACGTTGTTTACGATAAGTGTCAATTTGTAGCTGTTATGGAGTAACAACAGCGTTTTCTGTAAATAAAACATATAACCATTTAATGAAAAATATCAATCTATTTCTGACATATAAGGATATAAAATATACTATTAAAAGCTATTTAAAAAAAAAAATTGAAAATGTAGCAAGTTTCTGTCAGACGCGCGCTGCATGCAAAACCACAAAACAGCATATGACTCAATGTCCCAGTTTTGACAGCTGTGTTAATAAACCACCAAATGCCTGAAAAAATAATCTTAAGTGATTATAGATACATTTTCAAGCAGGAACTTAGTTTGTGGTTTCTATAGCAGTTTTCCAATTTAAAATATGGGAAAGCATATGTCAAATTAAACAACTATTAATATTATATTGTTAAGTCCATTCGTATGATATCGATGTAGATTTTTGTTAAATATCTAATTAATCTAAAAGTTGTGAAAAGTGAGTCTGTGTTTTGGGTGGTGTCTATATCATTCAGTAGTGTAGCCACCAATGTCATTTACGAAACGATACCAGCTAACGGTAGTAACTAATCCTCACAGTTCATATTTATTAATATAGATCAGTGTATGTATATCAGAGATGCGATAAGCCATTTTATATTGATACATCAAATCACCTAGTTTCCAGTCTACTGTATTTGCGTTAAAATCAGTTAGCTGCAAACGTGCTGCTTTACTTACCAGGTAACTACACTTCCGGCTCGTAACATCCTGCTATTACCAACTAATTGCAGATATAGGTGTCTATCAGATCGCTTTCCGATATAAAATTCAAATCATCTTTCCAAATGGGGCACTTAGGTTAGCTGCGTGGCTAACAAGGGCATACAAGCAGGCGATCACCAGCAGAGTCAAGCGCTGCTCTCGAGAGGAAAGAAGTTCCTGGTCCACAACATGAAGTCATGCTGTCAAAATAAAAGTCGAAACGCTAAGAGTCACAAGGACTTTTAACTGCGTAGTTATACTGGTCCATCAGTCTCTTTTTATAAAATGAAATTAAACTTTTCTCTTTTTTCGTGTATTATTAATTTCTTTGATATTTTTAATTCACAAATTTCTTAACACTTTGCCTTTTTGCTGAGACTTGGCATAAAATCTCTTAAACATGAATTAGAATAACAAATACCTAATCAAGGACTGTGATTATCTTCTCTTTCTTACTGATTGAGGTGTACTTTGTTTACATGTTTATATTCTACCCTTTTCCTTTTTGTTTTATGATGTATTTCACTGCAGCGCAGTTGATTTGCAATTAAAAAGTGAAAGAGAAATTTAAAAAGTAGGCTTAGTTTATGTTTTACGTTCTCTGTTTACAGATTTGTACCACTTTATTTATTATTTATTAATTTCACTTGTTTTTATTTATTCATTCAATGTAATTGGAGGATAACTAACTTTAATGACTATTTTGCTACGGTGAGATCAGAACAGATAAAACACCACCAAAACTCAATGATTTCTAAATCACATTATATTCTCACAAATAAAGTAGCTGTACTGTAAAGGCAGTGAAATATTTGACTATAATATGATTTCATCACAGTATATAGACACGGCATTTCCTAAATGTGTGCTCTGTTGTTTTAAATTAAGCTTGCTTTATTTATTAATATCTTTGCCTATTAAGAGAGTAAAGTAGGATATCATAAGACTCAATCAAGTCCAATTTGTAGGCAATCCCTCTGAGATTACTTGGATAAGAATACTGTAAGGTTAAATTCTATTTATGATTACAATACAAATAAATTCCACTAGAGGGACAAATGTGACTGTGTACAGCATAGATGCTATTGAGCGACTAGTTTTTACCTTTAAATCTTTAATTTAAGATTTACCAAAAATGACTGTAGAATTAAAACTCCAGTCATCCTCAATGATGAAGGTAAGCTGAAGAAGGAATGTACTATTTTCTGTAATGAATGTTCCCCGTCAGTTGAACAAAGACTGTACTATGTGTGTTATCTTCCTCTTTTGAGTGTCTTCAGTTGGCAAGGTCAAATTTGATTAAACTGGTGGTGCTCTTTGTTCTGGTTCTGGACTGTGAATAGTGTATAGACAAGTTTTTCAGGCCCATTGCATGTGCTTATGACATGTAACCTCTTTGGACGATGCCACAATATTGATATATTATAGACTGCCTTTTGGGTATGAAAGTGGAAAAAAAGTATAGAAACAAGTTTTCACTCAGAAATTGCTGGTAAATTTACATAAAGCACACACATATACATGGACATTTTAGTTTATATATTATATTATATTATATTATATTATATTATATTATATTATATTATATTATATTATATTATATTATATTATAGGCTCCTCATAGATATGCTGATTAGAATTCAAATTTGATGTTAAATTTCCAAAAATCAGATTTTGAAACAGTGTGCATGTTCAGTAGTCAAAAAATTCTGCTACACTGTATCTAGGCGCTCTGGTTGACACATGATGTAAAATGTCAATTGAATGCACACTGCCATAGCAAGTTTAGATCAATCATAGCTGTTAGCTAGAACACGAGACATGATCAATTTGTGTTTGCGCTAGTAACGCAGTTATGAGACAGGACCAAGGCTGCTGTCTCCCTGTATACGTTCAGCCTAGAAAAGTGCCAGGGTCTCTTCACTCATCTTTCAGTGAATCTAGGTTAAGGCCCTTCAAAACTCAAAATCTGATGCACACACTGAAAATATATTCATATTACAGTACATACTCCATTGCTCCTATGTTAGATGCTTTGAGGACAGTAGTTATCCTTAGAAGACACTCTCACTTTCTCCTCAGCACGGTAAACTGTGTCATGAGGTCTTCTAAGGCCTAATAAACACTCTCAGGCCATGTACACACTGCAGCTAAATACGGTTCTGTGCAGACAGAGTATAAACTACTAGTATAAACTAGTATTGTTAATTGCAATTTCAGGATTGACGCCTGTATTCTGTACAAAGAGTGAATAATAATTTGAAAGGAGTACATTCCCATATGTAAATGTTGTTGTCATCAAAACCTCGGAGTGTGTATGTGACCTCCTCTAGAGACGATTACTTATACTGTATATATGATAGAACACAACCAAGATTGGCTCCAATTTTAGAAGCACTCTTTACTTTTTGAACCTTAAGTTCATTATTCAGAGCTCTGTTTAGAAACCAAGAAAAAATATTGTCCTCCCTGCTTTTTTAGATGCAGAATATGGGACTAGGGCTATTTTAGCGTAAGAAAACACCTGAAATAGAGTCACAAACAGAGGGGCCTTTATATGGTCAAATAAATCAGTTGCTTCATGTAGGTTTGCACTGAAACTGTGAACAAGACTGTTTTACTACAACATTCATCCATGTTCAATTGCTGTTTTTGTTAAGAAGTAGTTGTATTTGGTCACACTCAACCAGTGTTTGAATTGAGGGGGGGCTGGGGGTGTCCCGGACCTCCCATAAGCATTGGGACCCATCCCCCCCCAATCACACACGACTCTGTTGATCTTAGGAATGCAGTGGCCAATCAGAGGCGTTCAGAATAGTCATCGCTGAATTTTGTTTAGACTGAAACTCGCGAATTCCCTCATCATAAGCAACAAAAGTGCAGATGTACATATGATAAAAGTAAAGAGATTCATTTATCATACAGATTATAAGAGGAGTTATGAGTGCTTGAACACTAACTAGACTGACTGTGCTCGTTTAGAGTGTGTTCTTTCACTGCATGATTCAGTCTAATAAAATGCATTTAGAATGCTGCCAAAATTCAAGATATGGGGGCAGAAAATGTATATATTTATATAATTTCATATAGTTAATCAATATCACACGAAGAGTGACATTTTTCGCAAAAATCACAAATGTGATATTGATTTTAGCCTATACAACAGTTCAATAAACAAGAAGTTAATATTAATAGACTTATGTTTTAGACACCATATCGCCTATTTTTGCTCTATTTCGCCAACAAAAATGGATCCAAACACAGCCATAGCACTGTTTTGCGTCTCTGAGCAACATGACGGTGTTTTGTTCCTGAATGAATCAACCGTTTAAATGATTCAGTTCAATCACAATGACTCACTAACAGTGAGTTGCTGCCACCTACTGGCGGTTTTAATTTCACATTTAAAGTACCTTTTCATTTTTTAAAATAATTTCAAATATCAGTATTCAACGTTTTAGGATTAAAATATCAAAACATTATTTATGCATTTGTAACTGCAAGTTAAATGCATTCATGTCCTGCATTAAACAGTGTGTAAATAAATACATCTAAATCCCTCTTCAGATGCAGCTTCTGTGTTTACTCTGCATTGCAAAGATTAATTTTGTTGATAATGATTTTATTTGTTTGGTAACAGCCCCAAATGTCTTATTATTCTAATTGACTTTATTGATTAAATATAAGAATTTGACTGACCACACAGAATATGAAGAATAGGCTATCAAAAACTTTAGGAGTCAGCTGTCCAAGGCAGTCCTGCAGTGCGACACACTCAGGAAAAGATTGTCTGATTATCGTTATCGATAAAATCCAAGAAAATATCGAGATATCATATTTTGTCTATATCGCACACCCCTAGGCTAGATATTTAATTATTTTTTTGCTTAGTGATTGTTTGGTACACATAATTCACTGATCATCATAAAATAAGCTTTTATCTTATAATTAGGTTTTCTCAACGATAACGAGGACAAGACAAAAAATCGGAATCATATTTATATATGGTTTTATTTATTCATTTTATTTATTTTATTTTTTTTTTTTTGACGGGGACGGAGGAGGGGGTCTGGTTGGGGGTGGGTCTGGTTAGGGGGACCCCCCAAGAGCTTTGACACAATTCGAACACTGCACTCAACCTAACTCTGAAAGACCTCTTTTACTTGTTATCCACTACAGCATGATTCATCAGCTTTAAACCCTTGAGAGTGTTATAATCTAAATTATGTGAATACCTGTATAGGATAGCAGGATAATAAGATTAAGATCCTTGAATAGCAAAAGAGATGGTCATTTAGATTTCTTTGATTAGAAGCAACTTGTGTTGGTGCATGTAAGGACACAGTCCTCAAGGCTTGTGTTTGTCTAAAACCATTTACCTGAAGGGGAGTGCAGGTCTTTCTGACACAATCACAATGCATATAACATCTGAGAGACAACATATTGCATTTTCTTCTTACAATATTACCTTTATTGGACAGTGAGCTACAATGTTATTTTTTACACATTCTAGTACTTCAG